>JAXDDX010000004.1:11867500-11892500 GCA_034670405.1 Hoplostethus atlanticus
TTATACTATGGTGAAAAAGTTTTCGCTGATATTGATAGTTGTTTGCCTTACGGTGATCATCCAGTTGTTTTATTTACCACTATATCTACACTATACTATACATTTATTGCTACATATTGATTGCAATGCTGTATAAACTGTAAAACCAGTTAGCTTCTATTAGTATTGTATGATGTCTTGCTCTTCCAGGTCTCTGTTCTTTAGTAACCCAGCCCAAAGGCGACTGGACGGCGTTTTTCAGTGAAGCAACTTCCTCTGCAGCGAGCACACACCTGGTAAAGAAACACACACACACACACACCGTCTTCTACTAAAGTCTCTGTAAACCCGTAAAAATAACATTTTATAGTGCAACACATTTTCTTTCTCTTCCATTAGGCAGCATGCAGAGAGCCAGAGATTGTGACCATCACGTTGAATAAACCTTTGAACAGTGGAATGGGAGTCAGCATTGTGGCTGCCAAGGTGAAGTGGATGACAGCCTCCGCTCTGACAGGATCTCTCTTTCTGAATCGGATGCCTTCGTTGACTGAAATGATTCAAACACCCAAACTTTCTGCTAAACATCTCAACTAATGAATCTCTATTAATCCTGTTTTGCCACAGGGAGCAGGGCAGAGCAACCTTGGGATCTATGTCAAATCTATTGTCACGGGAGGACCAGCAGAGATGGTGAGATGGGGAAATTCAACTGACCTTGATATGTGAAATACTTAAAACTTTCCCTGACATCAAATAAGGAAACAAGGATAACAAGGACAACCTATCTTATGTGTCTCTACTGTGTGCAGAATGGCAGGTTGACTGCTGGGGACCAGTTGCTGAGTGTGGACGGTCAAAGCCTGGTGGGCCTCACTCAAGAAAGGTAGCTACAGCCTAGCCGATAGATCCAACACTACAAGGGTTATGTTTCATCAAGTAATGTAATGGAAAGTACACTTACATGAGATGATGAAACAGCAACAGTCTTATCTTATTTTATATGGAAAGGTTTGCTTTACAAAGAGTTTGACAATATAATGAAAACATAAAGCATGTGATGAAAAGGTTTCTCTGTTTCTATGACAACATGAAAGGATAAAATAGAAGATATATTATATTAGTTACAGACATGATACCTTCATATTTTGGTGTTTTTATTATTTATTATGTTTATAAATTATCCATATTTATACAAAGCACATAACTGACACCAGCATATGATACAGAAGTGAGAATTGTATTTTTTTTTTAAATATTTTATTGCTTTAGTATGTTATTTTGTCTGTAACTGTTTTTATTGCTTATTATTTTATATTGCTTATACTTATTTGTGTTTTTCCCTGTTGAATTCTATTACTATTTGCTGCTGCAACAACCTAATTTCCACTTGAGGAAGTTGAAGTTGAAGTTGAAGTTTCATCTATCTATAAATTCATCTCTCCCTTGCCGACCCGTCTTGATCCCGTCCTGATTCAGGGCAGCAGCTATCATGATGCGAACCGGCCCCGTCGTGACCCTGCAGGTTGCAAAGCTTGGAGCGAGCTACCACGGCCTGGAGGCGTTGCTACGGCAACCAGCCTCAGTAAGGACAACAGGTATGAACCTATTGTTTCTATTGTTTCTGCATGTTCTGCTCTTCACTGTCCAATTAAAACTCGTTTCTTGTTTGTTTCACAAGACAATAAAAGCCCCAGCCACTCTAAGCCAAATGGTAAAGCAGTCAAACTGTTCAACGGTGTGGATCAGAGTCCTTGGGAGCAGTGGGAGAACCGCCATGGAGCCAGCAACAGAAAGAAAGACCAGATGATGCAGAGGAACCGACAGCTTTACCGGTCCAACCCAAATATGACACGTGGGTGTACTTCTGTTGTGATCACTTCTGGCCCCTGGGCTCATAAATGTCTTAATGTGAAAGTCATGTACAAATAACTCGGGTATTTTTCTTTTTTTCCTTAATTCAACAGACTCTGTCCGTGAGGATGGAGAAGAACCTGTTGACCCAGTGTTGAGAGGAAGCCGAATCTCTGCTGTTTCCACCGTCAACCTTTGCACCGATGTGAGATTCCTCTAGTTTATTTGTCTAATTTCTTGTAATAATTGAAATTAGATTTTTTTGTCATAAAAGGAGCAACTCTGTTTGTTTTTATCCTCAGACATATCAAAGGGAATACTTGACCCTGCCGACCCTTAGATCCCAGGTTAAGAAGACATCGTCTGAATCCAATCAAGCACAACAAATGTCCAAAGTGTCATGGACGCCTTCAGATGGACAGAGCTGCAACAAGAGGACCTTCATGGTACGTTTGAGGAAAAAAAGATAAATCAATGCTTTTCTGAGAATATAATAGATTTTTGTTCATATTGGTTTAAAGTGTTTGCCATCCATGCATCATTACATCACTGATCATATGCTTTTTTTTTTTTTTAACCTAAAATGGATATACATAGCATTTTGTAACAAAACATTAACACTAGGGTTTTAAAAAATCTATAAAATCTCTCAACTTTTCTGCCCCTAGCATCAGGCCCTGTCACAGGAAAACTTGTGCCTGGACGCTGGAGGCCCTCTGCTGGACAAGCAACGTCAGGACCAGAGTCCAAAGCAAACCCACTACTCTTCTTTCCCTATACGCCCCAGCGTCTCTACTCACAACATCCTTTCCGATTACAATTCTCCCACAAAGCAGCAGCAGCAGAGCGGGCGCACAAGTGGTGCCGGTTTGTGGAGAACCGCTCTTTCACAAAACCCAACGCCTACACTTTCGATCCAGCCGATACGCATAGACATCCCTCTAGCCAGAGCCGTCCACACACAGCCGAATCCTCCACTCACCACCTTCCAGCAGGGGCTCTTCTTTGCTGGCAGTGAAGTTGAGCCAGCACCTTAAAGTAAATGGACATACAACTCAAGTCCAAGCTACTCATATTTACGCATGTCCCACTTCTGCAACCAAGAGGCTGCCTCAACCCTCCCTTTCATCACAGCAGCCACGACCCATCACACGAAGGGAACAAACCGCAAAACCCCAAATGAGCATCACTCCAACCAAACACGTTTCCTTCCAGAAACTTCCCCCTCCTCCTATGAGACAGGATTTCGCCAACAGTAAGGAGTTATCTGGCGGCCCGTCGGTAGATCCGTGGAGGAGGGATGCCCGGGAGAAGCTGGAGAAGCAGCAGAGGCTTCAGGTGGTGGACCTTCTGGAGCAGGAGGTCCAGGAGCTTCAGGCTAAAGCCAGACGGACAGCGGAAGAGAACGACAGACTCCGCAAGCTCAACCTGGAGTGGCAGTTTCAGAAGAGGCTGCAGGAATTGCAACAGAGTGGAGATGATGAGGAGGAGGAGGATGAAGAAAGGGACATGATGATGACAATACAGCAACTAGATCACAGAGCACAGGTGGTTGATCAACACTTATGTTTATAGGACATTATAACTGTATCTATAACCACTATAAACATGTCTTATGACACTATAAGGACCTATAGTTGTTTATAAGTGGTTATAAGGCTCATTTTTGTTCAAAATAAAGCTCATGTTTTTAAGTATTTGCTCATAATGGGTTACAATGCTTTAATAAAGTGATCCAACCTAAATTATTAACCTACATTATGAACATATTCTATAAATGGAAATATTTATTAAACTGTAGGTGCTTATAGTGTTATAAGACATTATAAACGTGTTTATACGTGTTCATTACAACTATAAACACATACTTCATAGAATGTATTACTCACAATTTTTCTCCTTGTTTTTCACCTTATCTAGTTCTTATCTAGCTATCTCTCTTCTATTGTTAAGTGCCTTGGGTACCTTGAAAGGCGCTCTAAAAATGAAACTTATTATTATTATTATTATTATTATTATTATTTCTCACAAAGTTATATGAATATACTGTAAGGAGATATATAAAAAGTCTTTGTTTATTTCCCCCCATCTACAGGACAAGAGGCTCTCTGGAGGACAACAAAACAATGAAATTAAAGAGGTGGAAGAGCAGACAAGATCTCACCTCTCCCCAAAGATAACCACAGGTACCATCACCGCTAGAAAGATCACAACATTTATGAACGAGGTAGTTTAAGGTTAGAAGGTTAGTTTATTTCCAAAGAGGCTGTGTTCATCAGACGTCCTTTTATTTTCAAATATGTTTTCATGTGTTTCGACAGATCAAAGATCAAGTGGATTTGCTCAAGACTTTCATAACGTGGCATCAAGAGAGTGAGTTTTAACTTTTTGGCTGTGGAATTCAATCAAATTCAAATGAAAATTGTGATACAGTATTTCTCCTCATGATCTCCAACATGTCACTGCTGCCATGCAGTAGTGTCCCATCGCAATGTAAAGTGACTCGAACGCTTTATAAGTGTTTGAAAGAAAATATAAATCTATAGACTAGAGACTACAGTATATAGGCTAAATATAGCAGCTAGCATTTATATCAACGGAAATTGTTCTTGATAAACAATAAAATTCAAGTATTTCTGCTATTATCGTTATTTATTTACAGAAACCAGGAGGAGAAAATGAAGAGAGCACCAGCTCCAGAAAACCTCACGTTCAAGGAGCGACAACGTCTCTTTTCCGTGGCGTCCAGTGTCTCCATGAAGGTTAAAGCCTCGTAAACAGAAAACCTCAAAAGAGGATTACTTTTGATATAAAATTCAGATGACGTGGCAGCAAAATGACAGTGTATCATGTAGAAAACGTAGCTATAGGAGCACTAACCTAATAGCTGTCAAAACGTTCACTTTAGTTTAATTGTCCAGTTTGACATTTTTGTTCTATCTTCTGTATACAAACTATTTCTTGTTTGTCTTGTTTCTTCATCGTTTTCTTGTATTTTTCTATTCCTCGTTTTATTTTAGTGAATACATAATAAAAATCAGTTCAATATATTTTTCCTCTTACTGCATTCGTGTTTTTAAAAAATAAATCTTATTGCACATTGATGAAGTCATTGGCATTTCAACTGAACTTAAAGGGGAATTCCGGTATTTTTAAACCTGGGCTGTATTTGTACATATCCGTAATTTAGACCCCAAAATAGGTACAACAAGTTTTGGAATTGCTCCAGTAGATCGCCTCAGTCGGCAGTAGGGTTAGGGTTAGAAAACAAGCAAAAACAAGCACTTTTAGTGGACGTACTTTGATCGCACTTGCCCCTGCGCACTTGCCCCTGCGGATTACATTGCAGCCATAGCAGCCCATTTCGCGACTGCCGGCTGAGGCGATCTACCGGAGCAATTCCAAAACTTTTTGTACCTATTTTGGGGTCTAAATGACGAATATGTACAAATAGAGCCCAGGTTTAAAAATACCGGAATTACCCTTTAAGCTACTTAGTGCGCTGATAAAACTGCACCACTGCTTTCTCTTGCTCGCATGTTTCAATTGAGCCGTCGCGTATTCTCCGGATCTCGTTGATAGCATCCAACCCCGAGATCTTCCTCGTCTTCACCAGATAGCAGGCCAGCATGGTCCCTGTTCTCCCTTGGCCATGCATGCAGTGAACTCCTACACCCTGGAGAGAAGAAATATAACAATTTCATTCATTAAAGGGGCAATAAGTACTTTACTGCACCAAAATAAACATATCTGTGGGGGGTTGATAAGGTTGTTGATCGATACCCATGACTCAACGATCACTTCACTGGACACTGAGATTTTTGGCTTTCAAAACGGACCTGGACTATTTTGGAACAAAAACTCCCAACCCCTCTTCTATGGATGTTGCAATTATTATTGTTCACCAATACAGGTCGATACCCCCTTTAAATCTTCTACCATACCACACACACCCCACACTAGCGTTATGGTGTTTTGTAGTCCATTGGGGACCTTGTTGTGACACCCTTACCTCACCCTTGGAGTTGGCCTCCTCCACAATGGAAAGGAATCTGTCAATCTGATTTGGCGTTGGGGGAGTGAAGTCAACTATCTTGATGTGGTGCAGCTGTAACTCTGGGCATGTTTCACAGCAAGGTGGTTTACTCTCACAAAGGCAAACCAGATGCTTGATGCCATTGTCCAGTAGATACTGGTAGTCATTCTGGGAAGTGGGAAGGGCCAATCCAGCCAGCTTGCCTGGTTCAACCCAGGAAAAGTTGTGTGGTGGAGCAGGGGCCATTTAGCACTTGAAGAGAAAGAGAGTGAAGTCAAACTTTACTTGTTGGGCGCATTTCATACACAAGGAAACTCAATGTGCTTTACGTACAATACAGGCAAAACATACAAAAGTAGACCTGCAAACCTGCTATAGAAATACAGGAAATAAACAAACTGGGTGTTTAAACAGGAGGTATACAATTTTCAATAATAAGGGGTTGATGTTGGAGGTAGCGTTGTACAGCCGGATGGCTGTTGGCACAAAAGAGTGCTTGAAGCTCCCTTGTGCTCTTAGGTTGGATGAGACGGTGGCTGAAGGAGCTTCTCAGCCCGTTCATCTCATCATAGAGGGGGTGGGATGGGGGTCAGTCACGGGGTCCTTCTAGGACAATCATGCAGGTACAAACTCCATGTTACATAGACATGTCACTATGTTCATATGATGAAGTCAGCATGATATCTCTAATGTTCACATGTGTTCTCCCCTCCTATCTGGTCTGATCCAAGGTTAGTTAAACAATCATGTGCACAATCCTTGGACACCAAGACATGATTTGATTAAGTCAAGGAGTAAAGAACACACATTCCTCTTATCTCAACAAGTAACAAGTGTTGTCTGACCACTCCAGTTTATTGTTGAGGTGCACCCCCACCTCCACCTCCTCACCCTGGAGGAGGTGGGGTGGATGATGGTGGTGGTCGCCTCTTGTGCCGACGGAAGTCCACCACGAGCTGTCTTGTCTTGCTGACATTGAGCTGTAGGTGGTTGTTTCTCCACCAGACTCCTGTACTCATCCCCATTGTTGATGCAACCCACGATGGATGAATCATCCGAGAACTTAATACTACAAATTATACTAATGTACTGTATATAAAAATGTATACCTACTTTCGAAAGTGTATACTATAACACTGTATACTTCACACACAAGTTTTTAGTCTACTTTTATAAGAGGTTAGTATTGGGGCACACTCCTCTGGCAGCAAACTCTAACAGCTGGAAGCCAAAGCAGGGATCAAACAGATGTAAGCTGCACCCACCCCAGGTCTTTCATGGTGGCCATTGGGTGGCGCTGTGGGTCGCCATGGTAATCTACTTAAGTGTAGTACTGATTGATACAGGTGGGGCGCACAGTGAGGTCTATTGTTTTGTGACCGTGAGGCGGGGTGTTTATTTTGAGAGATATAGCCTACTTTAAGTTTTTGGCTTTGACAATTTGTGGGGACGACAGGATCCAAAGAGCCTATATTGGAAGCACGCCATCTACACCGGAGCCACGAGTACATTACCGACCGAAACAAACTGTGCGTCAACAATGGCATTACGGTAATCTAGGCTACTTGCAACAAAGACATGCGAAGGCTTGTCTGTGTCTCGCAAGTCTGTAGCACAAAACCTGACTTGAAATGAAGCTATTCCAGTGATGCTGTTCATGGATGAGCTTGGAGGTGAGGATCAGCACCCATAATCACACCCAGGTTCAAATCAAACCCCCACCTACATAGTCTATCAATTTAAAATGACCAAGAGACATTTCTGCCTTTCAGGTGAGAGAGAGATTAGAGCCTATGTTTCTATCAAGACCGTCTCTGTGTTTATTCTCTGGTGGACTGATAAATACCACAAAGAACCACAAACCCCTAATTAGTTCCTGATGCCCGGTGCCAAAGCCACAAATGTATCACGTGACATTGAAAAATGCATTAAGGTTGACTCACTGCCGGAAGGCATTGTGCCAGTTATGGGGTTACTTCAGTGTCTGTATTATGCAATCAAACAGAACAGGTTTGAGAGCAGAACAAACTATCCACACTGCAATGAACAAACTATGCACACTTCAATCGGAGTGACAGCTTGGCAGAGAGAGGGAGTTTTGAAGTCCATGGAGAAGACAGAGCGCAGGTTTGTTTACACATAACTTCCGTCTTAGTAATAGCAAGAATGTTTGAACTGGTGCATGTAGATTGCTTTTGTTAGGGTTAGCTGTCACTCCGATCGAGACTGGCCAATAGAGACGTGTCTTACATCTTTCAGCGTAGGTCCCGCCCACAAGATTCAGCTCAACAGCAAGCAAAACTTTTGGATTCGCAAACAAAAGTTTTTGATTCGCATTAATACATTTTTAATCACAAATTTATTTTACTTGTAATAAAACATTTGTTTGATTGCAGTGTGGAAAGTTTTGCTCTCAAACTTGTTCTGTTTGATTGCATAATACAGACACAACAGAAACCCCACAGCCAGGCTGGTTGGCACATGCCACCTGAAAATGCTTCAATGGTCTTGAGATTTTGTAGCAGAAAAAAAAGTATAACATTGTGAAAGTAAATTAGCGCTAGACGTGCTAGAATCTATCATTTATCATTTATTAGTTATTATTTTGTGTCTGTTGTATTGATACTATGCTGTCCCCTGTGACAGACATGTAACATGTGTGCAACAAACATGTTCCTAAGTTTAGCTTAACCAGCTAGTCAGGCCTTTCAAGGAAGTCAGAAATGTGATCTTGACTAGTCCACTAGTGCATGAAAATAGTCCACAGGATGAACCATATGGTCTTAGCATGGAGAACCAATCATGAGACACTTCTCTCTTTCCAAAGAAGCTATAAAGACTGTAGTGAGTTGACTTTCAGAGAGAGAGAGCACGAGAGAGATTTTGACGAGGTCTTCCTCTCTCCAATATATCTGTACACAATATATTTTTATACTTCAACCTGTCAATGTTTTGTGTGTTATTTCAATGCTTTCTGAGTGCTTATAGGCAATTTTCCACAACAACATCTATATAGAAAAGGGATTGGGAGTAGGAGACTGGTGACTATCATTATTATCATTATTGTTTATACTGTACATATCTAGAGTATTCACTTCACACTGTTCATACTTTCATTATTGTCCATACTGTATATATCTTAGCATATATATCCCTTACTGTTTATTTAATATTTATATTACCACTATAAATATGTACATACTCTGCACTTTACTGCTATTTGCACTTCTGGTTAGATGCCAAACTGCATTTCGTTGTCTCAGTACTTGTAAAGTTGAATCTAATCTAATCATCACTGGGCATCGATCACAATGCCTGAATCACAAAATGAATGTCCAGGGCTGATTATAGCTATCGAAGGCGTATAGTCGTCTGGGGAAGACAGACAAGAAACACAAGAGGTAACAATGCACATGAATATAATGAAGTCAAATCACTCCTGAAAATGTCCATGCTGAGATAAAATGGGGTAATAGGTTTAAGATGACCTGTAATGATGATATGGGTTTAACAGGAACAAAACATGAAGTTGACTTACCGATATTCATGCACAGAGCCAACGTTGACTGACTGCCAACCCAAAAGGAGTGACAAGGTCAACAACTGGCAGCAAGGGCGGTATGTGGGTGTATTCTCACCAAGACACTGAGGACATTACACAGGGCGGAGAGTGAAATGGGGAGTGGAGGAAGTGAAGAAGAGTCAACTCTCCTCTAGTTTTTTTTGCACTTTGACTACAGTTGTCCTCTCCACTTTACTCATTGATTTGATAACATTAAGAAATTCATTTAACAGAAATTGCAATTGCATGCAAGCATAATGAGATCCTCAAGTTTAAATAAACAATGAGTGGTTATTATTAAAGATGGCTCTGAATTAGTCATCGAATCAATTTCTGTACTTTTAGCTTTTTAATATCTTCAAATATGTGATCTGGGGCCAACCTTTTATGAGAATATAATTGATTTTTGTTCATATTGGTTTAAAGTGTTTGCCATGCATCAATACATCACTGATCATATACATTTATCATTGAGCAATAAACAGGGGAAAAGGGCAACATCTTTTTTTCTTTTAACCTAAAATCGATATACAGCATTTTGTAACAAAACATTAACATAAACATTAAGTTCTATAAAGTATCTCAACTTTTCTAAAGTCAAGCCCTGTCACAGGAAAACTTGTGCCTGGACGCTGGAGGCCCTCTGCTGGACAAGCAACGTCAGGACCAGAGTCCAAAGCAAACCCACTACTCTTCTTTCCCTCTGCGCCCCAGCGTCTCTACTCACAACATCCTTTCCGAGTACAATTCTCCCACAAAGCAGCAGCAGCAGAGCGGGCGCACAAGTGGTGCTGGTTTGTGGAGAACCGCTCTTTCACAAAACCCAATGCCTACACCTTCGATCCAGCCGATACGCATAGACATCCCTCTAGCCAGAGCCGTCCACATAGCCGATTGTTGTTTGTTTATTGTTCTTGATAAACAATAAAATAAAAGTATTTCTGCTATTATCGTTATTTATTTACAGAAACCAGGAGGAGAAAATGAAGAGAGCTCCAGAAAACCTCACGTTCAAGGAGCGACAACGTCTCTTTTCCGTGGCGTCCAGTGTCTCCATGAAGGTTAAAGCCTCGTAAACACAAACCTCAAAAGATGATTACTGTTGGGGAGTGATATAAAATTCAGATGACGTGGCAGCAAAATGACAGTGTATCATGTAGAAAATGTAGCGTATAGGAGTACTAACCTAATAGCTGTCAAAACGTTCACTTTAGTTTAACTGTCCAGTTTGACGTTTTTGTTTTATCTTCTGTATACAAACTATTTCTTCTTTGTCTTGTTTCTTCATCTTGTATTTTTCTATTCCTCGTTTTATTTTAGTGAATACATAATGAAAAATCAGTTCAATATTTTTCCGCTTACTACATTTGTGTTTAAAAAAATCTATCTTATTGCACATTGATGAAGTCATTGGCATTTCAACTGAACTTAAGCTACTTAGTGCGCTGATAAAACTGCACCACTGCTTTCTCTTGCTCGCGTGTTTCAATTGAGCCACGCCGTATTCTCCGGATCTCGTTGATGGCATCCAACCCCGAGATCTTCCTCGTCTTTCACCAGATAGCAGGCCAGCATGGTCCCTGTTCTCCCGTGGCCATGCATGCAGTGAACTCCTACACCCTGGAGAGAAGAAATATAACAATTTCATTCATTAAAGGGGCAATAAGTACTTTACTGCACCATAGTGCAGTGTGGGGGGTTGATAAGGTTGCTGATCAATACCAATGACTCAATGATCACTAGCGTTATGGTGTTTTATAGTCCATTGTGGACCTTGTTGTAACACCCTTACCTCACCCTTGGAGTTGGCCTCCGCCACAATGGAAAGGAATCTGTCAATCTGATTTGGCGATGGGGAAGCGAAGTCAACTATCTTGATGTGGTGCAGCTGTAACTCTGGGCATGTGTCATAGTAAGGTGGTTTTCTCTCACAAAGGCAAACCAGATGCTTGATGCCAGTGTCCAGTAGATACTGGTATTCAGCTGTCATTCTGGGAAGGGCCAATCCAGCCAGCTTGCCTGGTTCAACCCAGGAAAAGTTGTGTGGTGGAGCAGAGGCCATTTGGCACTTGAAGAGAAAGAGAGTCAAACTTTACTTGTTGGGTGCATTTCATACACAAGGAAACTCAATGTGCTTTACATACAAAGAATACAGGCAAAACATACAAAAGTAGACCTGCAAACCTGCTATAGAAATATCACAGAGGAAATAAACAAACTGGGTGTTTGAGATTAGAGCCTATGTTTCTATCAAGACCGTCGTTGTGTTTATTCTCTGGTGGACTGATAAATACAGAAAGGCAAGAACCCCTAATTGGTTCCTGCTGCCCGGTGCCGAATCCACAAATCACACCTGACATTGAAAAATGTGAAAAATGCATTAAGGTTCACTCACTGTGTCAGGGTAGTTGGCACGTGCAACCTAAACATGTTTTAATGGTCTTGAGATTTTGTAGCAGCAAAAAAGTTTAACATCTAGTTATAAAGGGTCATAACACGTCAACACGTACCCCAGTTACACTGTTTGATTCGTTAACGACAGCATACTATCTAGGCTAGCCAACTAGAGTCAGTTAATAACGTCGCCGTCATACAGGACCCTTTGTCTTTCATCGTATGGGTTGTTTACCTCTCCCAAAGGAACCGTTACCCGTAGAAGAATTTCAGGCGTCTGTTAGCCACCTTTTGATTTTATTACATTGGAGATTTGGGATACACCCGTCTTTAACCAAGTCTAAAAGTGTATTTGTGCATAGGAGATGTACTGCGTTGAAAGCAGACAAGTGAAGGTTTACGGACATCTTCCTGGGTAAGTGACGTAGTTTTTTTTGTTATGGCTCTCGCCGGCTTTCGTAGGGTAAAAGGTCAATGGAGCAGGACAGGACCCTCTGGGAGAGGTAAACAACCCATACGATGAAAGACTCCCAAACGGTCCTGGATCAGGGCTAAGTATTAATACCGTTGCTAAAACCACGCCATTCTTTAATGAGCGTTGAACACAAGCAAATCATCAGCTTCCCTGTCACAGTAGCTGTAAACTTACAGTTTCCAATTTACACACGACTGCGTGGGAACGCCAATACAACCATCAAGTTTGCGGACGACACAATAGTGACAAGACACCAGCGATGATGAGGGCTGTGATATAACGGAAGCGCCCCTGGTGAGATGGAAGTAGCGTAACACTTCCATGTCACGTGACACTTCTCCTGGGTCTTATTGGTTCAACGTGCCAACCGCCTCTGGCATACCTCTCCAGGGTGTTTTTTTTTTTTCAACGAACTTAATTTACAAACTTCTTATAATTTAGACATTACCGTTTCATTTTTTTTTAATAAAACCTAAAATTATGCTGTATTGTTTAAATTCACGAAGATAGTGTATAGCTACAGTTTGGCTGTAGCTCGAAAAGAGAACCCTTTTGGAAACAAAATCACATAACAATAATCAAAACATATCAGCTTTACATGTGTGATGTATACTGCTGTTCTGAGATCAGGCCACCGGAGTGACTATCAATGTTCCAAGTTCCGGTTTAAAAAATCTCACTATTCTTGCTGGCTTTTTGCACATCAGTATTTTGCCAAACCTGTTTAATTGAATGATATGAGACAATACACAGAATGTAAAAACTGACACAACAACAAATGTCTTTGTAATGTAAACAAGTGTCATAGGCCTATTGTACATTTCACAAATTGAGTGAGTGGATTTTGAGCAACAGGATCCCGCTGTGCTGCCAGTGTGAGATCCGTTGGCTGATCTCAGAACAGCAGTTTTGCGTGGTAAATGCATTGTTTTAGCGGCTCTAGAGGCATGTGTCGTTTTGCCACGGTGGTATACATTTGTTGTTTTAAAAAAGATGTGCAAAAAATATGAAGTACGTATGACGAAATGAACCATAACACGTAAATAGTCTGAGATACACTGTGATCCTTATGTCAGGATGGCCGAGCGGTCTAAGGCGCTGCGTTCAGGTCGCAGTCTCCCCTGGAGGCGTGGGTTCGAATCCCACTTCTGACAGTAACCTTTTCATGAATACTACTCTAATAATAATATTTCTATCACACAAGTTTATCATGTCGTTAAATGTTACCGTCCCCTGACGTGTAGTATCAACAATAATGCTGCAAGTCAATCTGCTAATGACTTTATTGTCTTATCCCAGTTGAGTTATTAGTTAATCTCAGGACCTTCAGGCATTAATCCTCATGAACCTGACCTTACCACCAAAACGTGGTTGTCAGCTTTTCAATAATTACACTTAAAATGACACGGGATCAAATCATCTGAGGTCAGTGTAGCTACAGTGTCACCATGCCATTGCACTTTAAAACCCGTAGAGGGTGCATCTTGTCCTGCAGCAAAATGGTGTAATATCGAGGCCATGCCCTTTATGAAAAGTGAAAATGTTGTTTTTTTAGACGATGAAAACAGACTTTCTGCACTACAGAGAAATTATTCTTTCTTATTTAGAAAATAAATATGAGATCTGTAACATCCAGTCTTCACCTGATCAATTCAAAAAGCTGCTGCAGTCTGTAAATACAGGTGGCTATGGTTGCTCCTACCGAAGACAGAGAAGTTGTTCCTCCAATTTAGTTGTTACTAATAGCCTGCGATGCAAAGAGTTTCAGCTAGTCACCAGTCAAAGCCTTGCATTTGAGAGATGTCCTTGTTCAGTCCGTATTGAATCATTATTATTTTTAATATTTTTGGCACTTCCAAATGGAGGCTGCCCTTTTTCATACAATCTCCACATGAAAAGAAATAGAGAAGAGCTTGTTTGTCCATTTCATGCAATAGTTAATGATACAAACACAAACATCCAGAACTCACAGCACAGCACAGTTTACTTGCTAGTCATTTTATACAAATAGTAGAAACAGGGTTTGTATCTGAAGGAGACAAACTGTATCACATTTGCCAGATAGATGTTGATACACAGATAGAGAGTGATTTTCAGAAAGGTATTTTGTAAAGAGAATCACAGGATTAAATGTTTCAAACTTCCTGTTAAAAAACCTTTCACTAACCTGTTGGTGTAAAAAAAAGTTAACAGAGCTGTTTCAGTAATCACACACAGTTATAGAAAGCTATCTACGTAATATGTAAAGTTGAAATGAAAATAAACAACTAAAAAAAAACATTCCAATAATCAGGTGGTGTCCAGCGGTAGGCTTATTCTCCTTCGCTGCCCTACCGCGCTCCACCCACCTACAAACCATTTAACAGAACATTTGGAAGTTCCCAAAGAACCACGAAATATTTTTATTTTCATTTTTTTTCTTTTTTGTACACATCACAACCTGAAGACTTGCTTGGTTGATTGGTTTTCCATCAAGTCTCTGAGTTATCATCTTACTCCTCATTACGCCTTTGTGTCATCTAAAAGCACAGACCCCTTCAACATGCTGCACACACACACACACACACACACACACACACACCCCTCAAAAAGCAACCACAACCCCTTAATTGGTTACATGTTAACTCTGTGATTTTAAATTGCACTCATTAGGTGCCGTTCGAGAAAACGGGGGCAATAACCGCCGTGCCCTCCTGCTAGAAGATTTCTACGTATTTTTGAACATCCGCGTTCGAGTCCCACAGCGAGCAGACTGCTGAAGGGCCGCGCTGCGTCTACAGGATGGCACAGAAGAACTTCTTCTCCCGGAAAGGGTTCTCCGACGCTGGCACCGGTGATAACAGCGGGTCCTCTTTGGCGTGGGCTTCGCAGTATGACATCAAGTCTGCTGCTGCTTTTGACACCTGTGAATACACACACACACAAACAGTTTTATTTGCCCCTGCAGGGTAGCTCTCAGAGAAACATACATTTAAGACGCTAAACATAAAATCGTAACCTTGAAGTTTGACAGCGTAACACATACTCCTGTCTTTAGAAATATTTAAAGATGCACCATGCAAGATTTTAGTCTCATCAGCCAATCATAAAGTAGAACAGAGAAGAGCGTCCCATTCTCCTTAATTGACACCCTGTATAGATTTGCCCCATTTGCCCAAATCCAATTCTGTTGTCGGGTAGGTGCACTTCTCCGCCCACAGGAAGTAACTAATTGAAACTAAGTGAGCAAAACAGCAGCAAGCGAGCGCTCCCTTTGGTTCCCTTTCAGTAAGAAGCAAACAGAGACCTGCTGGGTCGGCAACCGAGCGTCACGTTGCAGGATTTTCCAAACAGTTTTGCCATTTAGGGCCGACCATCACGCAAAGTTGCCTGGTGCAGCTTTTAAGCTAATTCATCATCACCGTGGACACGTTGAGTCATTTGAGCTCACTTTTATCCTGTCAATGTTGGCCTCCATCTTCAGCTGTTCCACCAGTTTCCTGGCTTGTGCGATGCTGGCTGTGTTATTGCTCGCCATGGGCCTACTCAGTCAGGTCTGGTCTTCGGTGTCTGCACAGAGGAGAAGGGCATTTTAAACGTCCCAAACATCTCAACTCACAGACAATGTGCCATTGATGCAGGAGCACTGCAAAATGGCAAGCATGCAAAGAGGAGCGCTAGCAACAGATACCCTGTTCATTATCACATGCCTGTGAACACACACACACACACACACCCACACACACACTCACAAACCACAGACAGTCACAGGCATATTATTTATGGTGTCAGTTGCTAGGCAGCGCATGACAGTGAGGGGGAGGGAGAGAAAGTGGGAAGGGAGACTATGAGGGGGCAGTGCTTTGTCCATCGCTATATTTAAAAAAAGGAAATGGAACGTTATTGGTTTTACTAAAATTGATTGTAGTGATTTTCTGAATGCCAGGAGATCACAGCTGTTCTTATTTACACACAGAAGCAAAGCATCAACCTGCTTAGCGTGAAGGACGGTAAATCAATCCATTGATGTAGTTTGATGTGAGGTAAAGGATTCTCACTTCTCAACCAGCCAAACGTAAAAACCTCTTTATGTGTGTGTGTGCATGTCTGCCATTGTAACACACATCTGTTCAACTTTATCAATACCTACCAAGCTGTAACATGAACAGTCTTTATCAGCTTTATTTCATGATCATACTGAGTGATACTCACTTTGGAGTACCAGTAGACTCACCATTAGAGGATACCAATGTAACAGAGAAAACTATGTTCAACCTTTATTTATACATTTGATAAAGGTTGTATTTGTATTGTGGGTTTTGCACCACAGCTAAGGTGAGCTTTAATTTGAAGTAACACCAAACCTGGGGGAAATTAACACCAGCCACCAGCCAAATGCCGGTAAATTCCAGTTGCGGCTGGTCTAGTTTACTCTTCCAGCCACAGTTGCATGTAACAAACCATTTATTCTAAAATAAATCCTGTCGGCTGCCGTAAAAGTTCGCTTCCTGTTTCTCTCTTGTTGTATAACCTCTGATAAAACGGAACAAGCTGCGGGCGCTCTGAAAACAGCATCATCCTCGGTGCTTGATCAATTCTCCCCGCGCGCCCCGCCCCCCCGCCACTCATCCGTATGCACCGCGGCGCGAGTCAGTGTGGGGTTAAGACTGATCTCAGTGAGGCGCTGCAGCCTGAAAATTGATGGCCCGCGGTGGCACACCTGTCCACGCGAGAGTCCCCAGAGAGAGAGAGCGACGTGAGGCCAGTAGCTGCTGCTGTCACGGGCCTGTGCCCTGATGCGCCTGAACAACGCAGCTCCTCTTGAAACAATTATAACCTCGATAGGGTGGAAATGAGATTAAATGATATTTGACCACCGACAAACAGCCACAGATAGAATTGACCAGTTGAAGATTACAACTCTGTTATGAACCTCATCAGTTTGGATGGTAGCTGTAATAGAACATCATTATATTCCTTCCCTTGCCTTTCATTGGTTTCAGATGCAGTGATGCAGAAAACCTGTTCACTGTTTCCTGTTGCCTATACTTAGGCAGCGAAGCCACTTCAGGTCAATATCACACACTCGCTTTAAAGTGTGATGAATACTAGGACGTCGGTGTGGTTGCAGGTGATAAATGATGCGTGCCATGTGTGTTCAGGTCTCGTTGAGCAGACCTGCTGACTACAACCTGAAACAGGTTTATCCTGAAAAGAAGGTTTTGTTTCTTGCAGGGATGTCTCACATTGTCTCGCCCCTTTTTTATATTCCCTTTTTCACTTGTGGGCGTCTGACTGTGCTCTGGACACCTGAGAGTCCCCTCATTGATTTGAGAGACACATTTTTTCCATCCAAAATGGCGTTGTTGGTCAGAGCTCTGGGGGAACGTGGATGTGAAGTATTGCCCGAGAGACTTGCGCTGTATATTATTCAGCCGTTTTGTGACTCATTTGAGTCTCTGGAAAAAAGGCCGTTGTTTTAAAACACAGGTTTGAATGAAAATCCATTTACCCAATTCCCAACTACAACACGTCCTCAGGGCCAAGCTGGAAAACCTCACACCCCGTGTCAGTGCGAGCCAAATGTCAATCTGAAGAGGATCTATGAGTCGCGCATGCAGCCGACTATGTGGTATCAACACCGTAACATAAACACAATGTTTAACAGCCACTGGTCACTGCAGTGCATCACCTTATAGGGTCATAGTGGCATCTGGTTTGAACAGCGGTGGGTATTGTGTCAGGACTGTAACGTTATCAGTGTCGAGTCTAAGGCATCAAAATGTTGAATTCATAAAAGAAGAAGGGATTTTTTAAATAAGAGCTCCAGTTTTCTTCTTATTTGTACCGAAATGGCTGTACAAATTCTACACAGAACACAATTTACTCTCTTGATTGATTGAAGCGCTTTCATTCAACAAAGAGAGATATTGAAGATATTTTAGAACCAGTATTGAAAAGTATCAGAGCCAGTATCTATTCCAATGATAGCCCAAGTTTTGAGGGACACTAGACCTTGTAGGAGACGAGACCAACTGGTGTGATGCAGCTGGAGTGGATTCAATCTACAAAACTGATAACTTGGTCCAACAGATTCCTGGGTCCAGTGTGTTGATGAGGTGAGGTGAGAGTTGTATAATCTGGAGCTCCTCTGGAGGCCATATGCCAACTTTCCTCCAACATCCTCCTGTCAAGGGCAGAGCTTTCCAGTGTAATGTGTTTTTCACGTCATATTTCAAATTAAATGTGTGACCTCGACGTACTTGACTGGAAGTTTGTACCAATTTCTCGGGATTTTTTGTGTGGAAGCCAAAGTTTTGTCCCTCAGTGAAATAGGGCAGAGACTAACTGCAAGGGCACGATCGACGACTCCGAGCAGAAATGAGTCTCTGGCTTGTTTCGTATTGAGGCCATAATATAATCAAGTGTTTCAACACTCAAGGGAGATGTCAAAACAGGCCACCGTATCACCAGCCTATTGATAGGGATGGATGTCACTCTTTAAGGTTTCTGGGATGTCTACAGGAAAAGTAGGCCTTCGCTCGTTACGGAAAATAATCAGACACTGTGGTACGCTAGCCTACTTTGTGAAGAATCGTGTAATAATTTTGCTAGCTGGTGGAAAACGGCGTCTTTTTCATTTCAAAGGAGTTTGAGGATAAAGGAGAAAAAACAGCCAGAACACATTTCATGTTACTCCTGAGACGCTTGGACAGGTTAATCAGTACTTGTGAACATAAAACCAAATCAAGAGACGGTCAACTTCTGCACACTAAGACATCCAGAGTGCTAATATGAAAGGCTTTTCACATCAGAAACATAAAATTTGTGTTCTGTCGGCTTGTCAGCAAACTTCAATCGTCAATAAGAGCATACCTCGCTGTGCAAAACGTGCAAAAAAAACCAGCAAAATATAAAAAATGCTATTAGCCATTTAGGATGTCTGGGCACCGCCACCACGTCCACAAAGTCATTTTCCTGTTTATTGTCAGCAGCGCATGTGAAAATGCCACACTGACATTTCCATATCTGGTGAGGGAGGGGTGAGACTGTGTTCATGTGTATGTGGACTGCAGGAAGAATAGCTGCTACCTTGGAGGCAACTAACGGGGGTTTCAAACACACAACGAGCAGACTGGACTAAACAGCATCGTGAAACCTCTCGTCCTTTGTGTCCCAGCTGCCCAAAAACACACCGTCCTGAGCTGTTGCACGTGACGTCAACATGCTGATAACTGTGACAGTCAAACGGGCGCTGATAAATAATGCACTGAGGTGGACGCGGGCCTTTAACTGTGTCAGCCGTCCACAACTTTGCGGTCAGATAGCAGATCTCTCGCCGTTGCACAATTCGCAGCACTTTCCAAGTAGCGTGCAATCGCCAAAGTAGATTGCGCAGACTATGTGACGCAATCTCAATCTCACGCCACGTTAAGAGAAAATGGATGTTTGCGTGTGTCTATTCTCACACTGGGTGAAAAAAAGTGCTACGGTGCATGCTCTCGAACGCAGCCCACTCTTTCTGTCTTGACTTACCTTGTCTGCTTACTCCCCCGCTCTCGGCCCTGATGTCTGCCTGCAGTTCAGTCAGCAGTTTGTGTCCACCCTGCTCTCTGGAAAAGAGAGAGAGGGCGAGAGAGAGAGAGAGAGAGAAGTAGAAAGAGAGTGGGAATCAGAGGGCGGACCATTGAGAAGCTTTACTCGCTTCCATCCCTGCATTCCAGCTAAATTGCAGCGAGGCCCGTGCAGCCTTCCTCCTCTGATCACTGAGTGTCAGAATGTCACAGCTCTCTCTTACAAAATGCACCAAGAGACACCGAGCGAACTGCAGAGGGAGATGTGTGTGACCTCCCAGACGCCATGGAAGAGACTTTACGCCTTCATTACGCTTCTCTCTGTTGATACTGCAACCGCTCACACTTGACCCCGTTCACCTCTCTCCCTCGTCCTCCCCTCTTCCGGCCTCTTCCTCCCTCTTCCTCTCTCTCTCTGGTCTTCCAACAGATTTGCTCTTAATGCATCTGTGACTCCAGGAGCTCGGTTTTCTGCTGCTTCTGATAAATGGGCCAATTACTCTGCAAGAGCAGATCTGCAGAGGAAGGGAATTCCACCGCCGTAAATCACGGCAGCACACAACGCTGAGGCGACGTTACAGCAAACCGTTAGAGCAACCTTGAAGGAAGAGCGGCAACGTTGAGACGACTTAGAGTGGGATAAAAAACTAAAACAATGAGCAGGTTATTCTGCTGTCGTGATGTGTCACCATTCAGGATCCACTGGGGTCATTGGTCCACACCGTTACACAGGCATCATCTGATATTAGATCAGTTGGGATCCATAATGGGGAGCAGGACTTTGTCGAGTGGCTCTTCACTTGACAAGAGTAATATATTTTCAGAAACTCGGGAGATTAAATTTCTCAGCGCTTCTGTCGGAGGATGTAGAGTTACTTTGAAGGTCACACAATATGAATGTTTCATGTCCAGTATGGAGAAAAAAAAAGTGAAAATCTTGTGATCGTCCATCAATCCCATTTTCATGCATCCTGCAACCGTGTATCCGATCTCAGTTTACATGTGCAGCTCTTTGTGCTTCACCAACAGGATATTTTGATATACTACTATGGAGCAGGAGGCGTATCGGGAGCGTAACCGGAGACACTCAGACCTGGAAAGCCTCCTATGATTGTACTAGTGGTGCTAGTCTGGCAGGGCTGGTGAACAGTCACTGTGGTGACATGCTGGTGACTCGGTGTGCTAATATGCACAAGCTCAACTCATGACTGCATCATTACATGCTTTATTTACCCTGGGAGAAATTGCTCAGGACGCACGCTGGTTCACAGCGACATCCTGCTCCACAATCAGTCAGTAAACACATTCACACCTGCTCATACTGTCCTCTCCGCCTGGCTACCGAGCTGAGACACCGGGGGTTGAGCACCTTGTTCTCCAGGGCACCTTGGAGATAGTTCAGATAGTTTAGATAGTTCAGATAGTTTAGATAGTTCAGATAGTTCAGATAGTTTAGATAGTTTAGATACGACAGCAAGGGGGTTTATTTTAGTTTTGGGGCGCACAGACTCCGGATCAGCTAGGTTGAAACAAACGCTAAAGTGTGCAGGTGTGAGAGGGAGTGAGGAGAAATATTGGTCTGTGTGACAATAAGATATTTAGATAAACTGAACTGAGGAGATTCAGACAACTAGGGAACGGTTCCATGTTTTAAAAAGGGAAGGAAAGCCAAACACAAAAAAACGTCTAAAAATGTTAAAAATGTGATTGAGGCAGAAATAATTGCGGGGAACACTTCCTCTAACGTTGCCTCGTCTCCTCCTACATCATCTGTGTTTATGTACGGGAGTGTGTCAGATCTTACTAGATGGTTTGATTTCCCTGTGAACCATTTTGTGTCATCAAATTTGAATTATGTTCCAGAGCAGCAAGATCAAGGGAAAGAAAAGAGAGAGACAGATGAATGTACAAATGTTGATTTTGCTCTCTAGTTTTGATGCCAGTGAAGCACATTGAACCGAACAGCACCGAGAGAGAGAGGAAGACAGAAAGAAGGAATTTGGGACGCGACCGGTGATCCAATTCTCTCCTGCGCTCCGACCTTCTGCTTCCTGTCCCTCCCTCCGACGCAGACAGGTGTTTGGAGATGGCGAAAAGACCCCCAGCCCGCTCCATCCTGCCGTACACCACCCAATCAATGATTCGCTCATCTGCCTCCGCCCGAGGCGCCTGGCCCCCACTGCCAGCCTCCCTCACGTCCTCTCCTCCGGGGCCCCATCCTCTCCCCCCCCCGTTCCTCTTGGTTTTCAGGGTCTTAGTTTGATGGGGCCCCTCCACAGATGTGATTATAGCTGCTGCTTGACTCTGGGTGTCGTTGACTTAAAGGGTGATTAAGCACCGCAGGAAAGATCCTGGTGAGGAAAATATAATTCCTAGCCTGTCGAGAATGACGATCTCTCGCACACCCCCACACATGCTGACTCTCTCTCTCTCTCTCTCTCTCTCACTCTCACTTTCCTCTCTCACTCTGTTTCTCTTTCTGCCCCCTTTCCCTCTCGGTCTCTCTCTCCCCCTTTCTCTCTTCTCTGTTGCTCTCTCACTTTTTCCCTCCTCTCTCTTTTTTTCTGTAGTGCGCCCACGCCCACATAATGGCCATGGCTGCCACTGTCACCGAGGCCTAGCGGCGTCTCGACCCTGTTGTTCTGTTTTCGTCACAGTGTCCGAGGAGGGAAGCGAAGGCGTCTGGGCAGGGAGTGTTCTTTCCCCCGCGATGCCCGGGGTGTGAAATCAGAGCGTGGTAATTAAAAACCTGTCCCAGGCTTCAGCCATCTGGACCCCGGAGAACGAGTGATTAACCTGGGAGGGTCTGCAGGGACCCCCGCTCAGAGCTTACTGGGGCCAATTGAGCTGGCTTAGTTTTGAGGGCTGATGTAAAGCATTGACTTATCTCAGTTCTCTAAAATAGGGGTGATGCAAAAACCTCCTAACTTGTTTTTCTCATTTTTGTGAAAAGCAGACGTGATCTTTTATGTGCTCGGTAGGTTTTTACGACTTTAGTATCCATGAAACCGAATCCAAAACACGTTGGGGAATTTCAAAAATGCACGGGCATCAATCTGAAAAGCTGTTTTTCATTATCTCTAAAAAAAAAAGATGAACTTTTGTGAGCAGACAGCAGCGATAGATACCCACACAAGCACACTGACACACATGCAGAAGGCTCTCCCCTTGCTGCTGTCGTCAAAGCCCTCACAGTCCGCAGCATTGTGAGGCCCGGCTGGGTGACGGTGCCACCCTCAGTGTGTCAGAGGACAAAGAGGTACGCTCTGAGATGTCACCGTCAAACAAGGGCAGGCTTAGCGAAACTCACATTAGTCTTCAATCGATGGAAAAGGGATACGGGGAATAAAAAAAAAAGCTGAAAATAAGAATAAAGGAAGAGAAGGAAGAGAGCGGAAAAAAAAGACCAAGACGTGACAGTAATATCTTCCTGAGCGGCTTCCAGCGTGACCGCAGCGGGGAGAGGTAACGGGAAACTCACCGCTGGAGTTATTAATGAACATTATCAGGAGGATATTGACTATTAGATGTAATACAGCACTGGTCCCTGCCCTTGAATATGAGAAAGGACACCGCCCCCATCACACACACACACACACACACACACACACAGAGAGAGAGAGAGAGGGGGGGCAGAGCGAGCCTGCTGTCAGGCCCTGATTGTCTGGGGACGTGATGCTGAGTCTGACAGCTGAGCCTCCTCACCATCACTATTCAGAGAGCAGCTCTGAACACTGGGCTCTTAGCTGGACTCAGACCTGGAGCTGGCCCCTGGCCCCGGGCCCCTGGAGCTGGCCCTGGGACCCCTGGCCCCCGGGCCCCTGGGCTCACAGCTCTCATCCTCCAGCCTGTTGTACATGAATGTTTCAGAACATTATTTATCCTCCATTTGAAGTGAAAACTGATTCTTAGAAAATGACTGAAAAAAATACTTTCACAGACTAGATCCATTACACAAAATACTACTACTATTACTGCTACTACTACTACTACTACTACTACTACTATCACCACTACTACTATTACTACTACTATCTGGTTCCTCCTCCCTCCTCGTCTCGGTGTACCAGCTGATCGGTGTGTTGAGCTCCTGAGTCCTCCTGCTCCTCAGCCGGACCTCCACCGCCCACGATCATTCGATTAACCCAGACATCTGCCCCCCCCCCAGCAGGACGCCTTGCCCGTCCCGCCATGTTGAGAGAGAGCAGTGGCCCAGGAAATGATGCATCCCACGGGAGTAAGAGGGAGGAGGGAGGAGGGAGGAGGCCTTTTGCTCCAGGGAACACTAATGTGCTCTATTATGTTTATTGAATCAAAAGATTTAAGGCTTGTTTTTGTTTTTTTTGGTTTTTGAGATTAAAGCGGCGAGGAAGTTGTTTTGCCCCCAAGTGTTTAGAGAGTCACATGGGAAACCTTTGACTTTGATATCCGTTATGTAACGGCACCGTAGTCACGGGGGGAGAAACCATGTCACAAGAATGATCACAACAGGAACACAGCCGAGTGTGTTGTTGTTGTGACCAGCGGTGGAACATGAACACCAGCCGACCAGCCACACACACACCGGTCAGTCTGACTGTGACTGGGAGGCTTTAACGTCAACCAGCCACTCCATTCAAAAACATCATATCTGTCTGGTTAGTGAAAGTGTGTTGGTGTAAAAAAGTTAGTTTCTCATCGTCCTGTGTGACGGATAGTTTCACTAGTTTCATACTAACTCGTCAGGTTTCTGTTCATTCAGCTCTCAACTGGGGGGAAGCTAGCGGAGGCACTAACATACTTTCCCTCTGGAACCAATCAACATGCCAAGAATAACACCGCCGGGCCGCCGGGCTGTTAACAATATTACAAACATCCGGACGTGTTTAGATTGTACCGGAGCGCTCGGGCCGTACGTGTGCACGGAGCAGAAAGTAATGGAAGTGCGTCTGGCCCTGGTTTACTTTCCAGGCATCCAGCTGATGCTCTTATCCAGGCTGCGACGCAAAGATCATCACACCATACCGAGGAGGACAAGGGTCGCAGCCTTCGGCGGGGTAGCATCCATTATGGTAGAGTATTTACCCATCTTTACCTTATCACCCCCCTCCCCTCTCTCTCTCTCTGAGCGTCCATTAGATCGCTGAGTAAAAGGTGAGTGTGTTTTA